>JAMAKE010000021.1:0-16109 GCA_023628695.1 Nectriaceae sp. PG4201 | reverse complement strand
GCCCCCCCCGCGCCCCGCCCCCCCCCCCCCCCCCCCCCCCCGAGATCACGGGTCAGCAAAACCCCATGATACCACGTCGAGTCGCGTGTGCTTTGATGAGGCGTCGTAGTGGTGTTGCGCTTCGTTATCTCCTTGGTGGGCGTCTGAGTAGTGTGTAAATGTCAGATTGCAGATGCGGAAGTCGTCGTCGGGGGGAAATAATCCCAGATAAATCGAAACTACGCAAAGCGCAAAGCGGGAGAACGGGAAGGATCTCCTTTTGGTGCAAACAAAGAAAAGGCTGGAGGGAGAAAATTGCCAGCACAGACTCAAGCACCAGGTCGCGAGATGATAGCGAAGGGGACCTGTCGCCGTTGGCCAGTTGCACCAGGTTCCCTGGTGTTTCTGCGGCTTGGGTTCAGGTACAGATGCAATGATGGGACGTACAATTACAGCGCACGCCGTGCAGGTACCAGAAACGACGGGTGCAACGACGTACAGCAGGAATGTACCTCGGGTGGACGGGTGCAAGGACAGCAAATAGCGAGAAATGTAGAATCTCGAGATGTCGCCGGCCGAGACTGGGGGATTGACGGATGCGCCTTGGTCGCAATTTGGTGTTTGTTGATGTTAATGGAAAAAAGGATTCAAGCGAATGCGCCCTAGAAAGAAGCGATTTTTGTCAACAACCACAACCCCCCGAACTACTAGAGCTAAAATCATCCGGCAAGGTACCAGAGTCTCATGTAGAGTTGGTGTCAGTGTTGGTATAAGCCTCGTGGAACCTCCGAGTGATGCTCCATCCATGAGTAATGGCATGGGTGTGGCTGGACCAACAACTACCCCAACACTATCGTCAGCGCCCGTCGGGACTTCCTTTCAATCCTCCAAGCTACCTTAGGAGATGCGCTTGCTGGGTGACATGGACCCGATCCTTTCCCTTTTCTCCTCGGCCTCGAAGTTAATATGCCTGCCAACGTGGGAATCCTGCAATGGATACTCCCGACTACTAGTCGTCGGGAGAAGACATCTTGATCCACTGTGCATGTCATTGGATCCCGAGAAAACTCAGACAATTAAGGATTCTGTCCCCCTTCCCTTGCGTCTCCTATCTTCTGTTATCTCCCTTTTCCCCCAGATCTTGGCTTCCCCCCCAGATAGCCAGAGCTCACCTCCATTTCACTGTAGCCTAGGCCGTTCTTCCAATAGTCTCCCTTGTTTGGCTCCTCGAATCTTCCCCGGAACCGGTATCAAGCTCAAGCTCAAAGTTAAACCCACTGATGTGGCGCCCGCCGGCCTCCAAGACACGCCACGCCACGGTCACGACCGTTTCCAAGTTTGGACCCCTGTTCATCGCCCCGTCGCCTTGTTCCTATTCGTCTCCCTGTCGTCTCTTCCGAGAGGAGCCCTGACGTCGATTGCCGGGTTACAATCTGGATTGGAAGTGGGTTCGCAATGCCGAACCATGGGCGACCATCGGCTGGAGCGCCAGGTGAACCATCGATATGGCCTGGACCAATGCCTGTCTTATCTCAGCTCTGTATCTCATGGCTCACCTTGACCTTGATTCACCCGTGACCTTGATCCATCCCTTGGATGACCCAATTTGCCAATTCTACAGGCCAACATCCCAGTCAGCCAGCTGCACCTCATCCTTCCCGCGACAATCTGAGACCAGTGACGAGTAGAATTCTTTGGTCATTTTAGCTCAGGAGCAAGCCATGGTTGCAGAGAGACACGTTTGTGGCGGGTTCATCTCCCTTGTCCATCAGACAAGTGTCATCCCGACGTGACCTGCATTGGTCCCCTGTCAATGGCCCGAAGGTGGCTTGCTAGGAAAGGGGCATGCTGATCGACAGCTTGGAGTCTTGAATCCCACATTGTATGAAAATTTATGTGTTGTGACTCTGGTGATGGTTCGAGTTCTATGATGGTATCGCAACAAAGTCATACAGCTTATGTAATTTACAACCGCAGTCACGTTTGCCAGCTTCCTTCCCTTTAGATCGGTATTTATTGTGAGAGACAACTCTTTCCTTCGGCATTTGCAAACTCCTCAACTCCAAACATTCTATTCTAAGCCCATCAAAGCTTTCACATCCCTGCTCCTTGCACATGCATATCCATCCCCGAAGCACGCGGCATGTGCCGACCAGTACCGAATATATTAACTTGACGCCTTCTGCGACTCTATCTGCCGACCCCGGTCGAACTCCCTGGCAGCCTGTACCTCGGCTTCCAACTGTTGTCGCTCCTCAACCGTAAGATCGCTTTTAGCGGATCCGATCTTGAGAAAGACGTATATCAAGATTGGTGCACCTGCAAGGCCGACGGCTAACCAGAATGCCGTTTGATAACTCTTGCGGAGGCTAAGGTGACTGGTTTGGCCGACGGCGATGTCTCCCATACCAAGGAAGAAACTGATACCCAGAAAGAGTAAATCGTTGATCAGAGCTCCGGCGAGGCCTTGTCGGTGACTTGGTAGGCTTGTCGTGATGAAAACATTACTAACCGTGTAAATTATGTCGATACCCATTGTTGCGAAGATCATGGATGGAAACACGTAAGCCCAATAGTTTGGGTTCTCAGGCATGATCGCAAATAATAACACGCACATGAGGTTAGCTACCCCTGAGATTACCAGCAAGAGCCGTCCTGGAAGGAGATGAAGGGTGAAGCCACCCACGGTGCCAATGATGAGCCCGCCGACTATCATGGGAACGTACCACACTGCAGTCACCAGCGGCGACTTGTGCAGCACCAACTCGATGTAAAAACTCGAATAAAAGAGGAATAACCCAAAGGTACCGTACGACATGAAGAGGGCCACCACGAATGGCTTCATATACTTGGGAGCAAACAGATCTCTAGGTAGCAACGGTTGACATGCGACTCGTGCTTCGACGTACCACGCTGCGGCGAGAAGGATAACACCAAGGACCAAGGTCGCAATGATGTGGGGAGTGGCCCAACCTTTCGAAGCATGTGAACTGTCGGTGATAGCATAAACGATGAGCAATAGCCCAGGGACAATGGTAACCACTCCCCACCAGTCCATGCGGACATCACCCGGGCGCTTATCATGGCGGTCGTTTGGGATGGCTAGGTACGAAGCAAGCGCAATCACGCCTAGGAGCATCGATCCCAGGAAGAAATACCATCGCCAGTTCAGGAACTGCCCGGCAACACCACCCATTAGGATCCCCACGAAGAATCCCAATGGCGCAAAGGCCCCATATAGCGCGAAGACCAGGTTCTTGCGTGGGCCGGGCCGGTACAGCTTTCCGAGAAGCATGACACTTCCCGGGAGGTAGGCTGCGGACCCTAAGCCTTGCAAGGCTCGGCAGAAGATTAGCATCATATAGTTCTGACTGAATCCGGCGACTAGGGACCAGATGAAGAACCAAGTCATGCCACCATTAAAGAGAACGTAACCGCCGTACATGTCGCCTAGTCTACCAAACGGGAGGAGAAAGGCTCCTGTTATGAGCGAGAAGACACTCGATGGCCATGTCTGCGACGCTTGGGGTATGTTGAGTTCTTTCGCAAGCGGTGGAAGGATGATGTGGAAGCCACTGACGAAGTATTCCTACAAACATTAGCCCTATCCACAGTGGAAACGCGGATGACACTTACAGCCATCAGCATGGATCCTAAGATGGCGAAGCAGAAACAAAGCTCAGACCATAGTGAAGCAAAGGCTGGTGGACGTTGTCGACCAAGGATCTCGACATCAAGTCCCAGATCTCTGGGACTAGTCTCGGCATCTCGTTCCGTGTCTTGGGCCATTGTACGTTGCTGCTGTCAATGGAACCAAGGAGGCACGAAAGGGCCCTCACTTTATTCTTTCCCTTTTCATCACTCGAAAGCTGCCATCTCTGTGACAAATCCCCCGCGGACGCCCGAGGACCTCACTGTCATCGAGGTGTCGTCGTTGATGTTGAGCCTTGGCTTCCGTTAAAGACTAGGGGGCATCGTGAGTGGATCATGAAAACCGGTGGGTCCCGTCTTGGCTGCCTTTTTGGGAGTAGCACCACCGCTGACAAACTGATAATTCCAGGCCTGGCGGGTTCGTCCACAAACTTCACCTATTACATCTCATCAAATCGTCGATATTCCAAAGATCACTGACAAAGCAGCACGTGGTTTCGCCATCTGCGCACGCTTTCCGGGGATTTGTTATCGAATCTGATAATCTCGGGCTATTAAAGCTCCGCAATGACAGATCTAGTGGTCAAAGGCACCACGCCATCCAAGCCGTGCCATACCTGTCGACGTCGTCGAGTCACTTGTGATCGTACCTATCCCAACTGTGAGAAGTGCAAGAGGTCAGGACAAGAATGTCTTGGATACGACAAGTTGTTTCGGTGGACCGAGGGTGTTGCTAGTCGTGGCAGGTTTGCAAGCGGGAAGATGATTATGTTCCGGACGAAATCGACTGAGCCTCAGAGCCCGCCATCTCCCCGAGCCCTCGTGGACCCTCTCTTTCAAGATGTAGAAGAACCATACCGTCGCTATCTCTCATATTGTATTTCTTCCCCCCTTGTAGGTTTGAATGAACTAACCAGCGCAGTTTCCAATCGGCTTTGTCTTGATCTAGTCTCCTACGACCTCCCAGGTCGAAACCCTTTTCGAGATCTCATTCCATTAACAAAACCGCATCCCTTGATATTCCATACCCTTGTCGCAGTTTCTGCGGCCCACATGTCAAACCTTACCCGAATCCAATCCCCACACAACCCTGATGCATCCCGCGCGCTTATGGACGCATTGATCGCCAAACAGGCGGCTCTGCGGCTACTTAGCCAGGCCATCAACGAAGTGGGAAGTGTAGATGGGGATGTGATTCTAGCAGCCATCTTGTTCTTTGTCAACATTGAGCTGATTGAGTCTGGAAAGGAAGCATGGATGGCACATCTAGAGGGTGCGATGAGATTCATGGCGGCTCTGAAGCCAGCAGGCGAATCAACCACAGCGTTGAGAGACTATGTGATGTCGGATTGCCTCATGTAAGTTTGTTTTTGGTGATAGTTGCTACGAAGCTAATTGTTATAGTTACTACGTCTTGTCTTCGGCGTTCAAGCCATCGGTTCTATCCAGCAAGTCATACTTTCACTCTGCGGAGGTCTCGGCCGTCCTGGCACGCACATCAGTCAACCAATACCTCTGTTGCCCACCAGAAATTCTTCAGATCTTGCTTGAAGCGACCGAACTATCCGGCCAGGCTGACGGTCCTGACTCTGCTGCTCAAATAGCGGAAGCTGGTGCTAAGTTAGTCGAGCGGGCGTTGGCAATTGATGTCCATGTCTGGGCATGCGCTATACGAAACATTGCATGCTTCTCAAGCATACCTGTGGAGAGCCGAATTCACGTTGGTTCCGCGCACCGCCTCACAGCTTGTCTATTTATCCTCCAAGCCATTCCGATGGCTTCACTCCTTGTGTCAACGACGGCGGACGAGCTCTGTTCAGAGATTCACCATCACTTGACCTTTATACCTCCCGAGGACCCCAACTTTAAGGCAACTCCATGGCAGACCTTTGTCTTATGTGCTAGTGCCACAGATCCCGATATTAGGAAGTGGGCTCTTGATCGATTTCAGTGGATTGTTGAGCGATGTCCTTGGGGGTTTCTCCGAACTGCTTTCGACACTCTGCAAACTCTATGGAAGTCCGACGATTCCGATGCTAATACAACAGATCGAAGATGGGTCCATAAGCTTAGGGATTCGGGCCAGAACTTTGTTATTGTGTGATGGTGGTTCACGAATGAAAAGCAAATCGACAGCAACATTCTCAGGTCCTGAGCCTACCTAAACTTCGACGACATACGCAATTCTCCTCATTGGTGCAATGAGTCGGCTCTAGTTTCATACTAGTATCCTCCACGGCAGATATCTCTACGAAACCTACACGGATCATGACAACAAAGGACCCTGGTGAATTTATTCAGGAGCTCTGTGCTAATCTCAAAATGGTCTACTATACGCCACTTGCCATTCGACAATCAACGCCGACCCCTCACGATCAGCTGGTTTGTGCTCCCGACCACATGCCCATCGCGAACGGCAACAATGCAGGGCCCCAAGTACTACGACCGGCATGTCAGGCAGGATGAGCTGGCTCCCACGGTTACACAATGCTGTGAAATTCCCGACGTACAGTAGTTCCACAAGCGCAAGATGCAGCCCAAAGGTCGACGACGTAACGATAATTTAGGTTGTTCGCCGCAGGGTTCCATTGAGATGGCTAGCAATTGAGTTCAATCTAGTGTGGACGGATAGACGCCCACGGGTGAAAGGAAACACTAATCGTCTCGACTAACACCTTACTTCTTACACACCATACGGTATCAGCGAAAACACAAATAAAACCGTCGTGAACCTGGTTTATCCATAACCGTTCGCTGCTTAATCCAAAGCATGGACAGGCGTACGTGGTATTGAAGGTTGAGGGTTTACAGAATATCTCGAGGTCGGTCTATGTGCGGTGTATTGTTTCACCCGCGTGACCCTACAAGCACCTACGTAGGCAGAGCTTCACGGCGCGTGTGAAACAAACTCTATGCTGTCGCAACGTGCGACAGAGAATGTGAGCATAGGGACTTTCGAGCGATACGTCCAGTTCAGGAGATCTGTTCGGGTTGACCTAGCATTCCCTACGAGGTAGGATCCTACTTGGCCACGTCCCAAATGCTCCAGCAAACTGACCTCTCATACTACAGTGTTAGGTCACGGCCATAGCGCTAAATTGAGCATGCTGTTGAGAGTCGATTTGAGATAAAGGTTCCCCACACAGACCATAATCAGGGCACATGGCGAGTGGAGACGCGGGGAGATCTCCAGTGTGCGCGGAGAGGTTCAACTAGAGTTGAAGTTTGGAATGTCACCTGTCTAAGCTACGGCGCGATGTACTGGTCATTTCGAAATCTATGCCCTCGGCCTTCTATAAACTCACCGCATCATTCAAATACAGCTGGGCGGAAGAACGCTCACCGTTTCTCGGTGCATGGTCTTAGATCAGCCCCAATTGTCTGGAATGACATGTGAGCGACCATCCTAAACGATGTCTCAGATTCTTGGATGTCAGGCCATCCAGTTGGCGCATACGAAAAACATTCTTAATTCTAGAGGCTGAATAGCACCCATCTCATTGACCAGCGGTGTGCATCTCAGGAGACGATGCGTCTCATCAAAGCTGAAGAACCCCTGCCTCCATTCTCGGACGTGAGCGCGCAGGGAGTTGGGCCCACGTGTACCGAAGGGGTGGTAGAGGAGAGATAGATGCTGGGTTCGAGTTGGGTTGATATCACCTGAGAAATCACGAAAATCTGTTCACCGGTTCATAATAGCCAATGCGTATTGACCCTGTCAGGAGATGCACAGTGTCCTCTTGTCGCAACGCTGTCGTCGGAGGTGATAAGCAGAGGGGTAAGAAGGACTGGAGGGGCTTGCCGAAGCGAATAGAGGAGAGGAAATCATTAGGAAACTGTTTCCTCAATTCGTCATCCGGTTCGGCACCTACGTTTTGTGGCTGCATCAGAGACAATGGTGTGCAAGCAAGGATCGCTGATGGGAGATGGATCACTGTGGATGCGGTGGTGACGAGTTGACGAATGTGGGGGTTTGTCGTGGAGTTGATGGACATGAAAATCCGGGCGTGGAGGCAACGAGGAGGATGGGGACTGGACAAGAGGGCGAGCGGCATGCAAAACTAGGACTACGCGAGAAGCCAGGCCGATCCGGGACGGTTGATAAGGCCAAGATGCGTGGATGCATTAGCACTGATATCGCCGCCATGGGTGTGGTGGTGAGCCGCCGGCAGACGAGGGACGAGGGGCTGCTGAGGGTGGGTGGACGCAGCAGATGGGATGGATGGAGCGTGGGAGAAGGGTGGGAGGTCTGCAGCAGAGGTTGCAAGGTAGCAAATGCTTGCAACAGACCTGCAGAGATGCAGCCGCCCCATCAAAAACCCGCGTCTCAACGTTGTCGTGTGCGACTCGAGCCTTGTGTCGTGTGCCTGGATGTAGCTCGACTCGTCAACTCGTAACGTTATCGCCCGCCCGGGATGATCGGGGGTTCGAGAACACGAAATTTCAGTCTCACTCTTACACACTGCAGCATACCCCCGGGCGTTGAGGCGGCTCCGTATATCTTTCGCCACCGGTGTCGTCTGAGGCGCGAAACTGCCGTGAGGCCATCGCCGGGTTCCATGTTGAAGTTTGCCGGTGAGAATCAAGAATTGTCGGTGAGCGGGATGGCGGGAGGGCTCCGGGGGCTGCAGGAACATGACGGCGGGAATACCCTAGCAACGGGGACATGTAATCGGAGCCGGAGTGCAGCGTAGGGGGCGTTACGATCGATAGTGTCTTTGGGAGGTGGGTGTTTCATGATGATTTGACCGCTGTTGTACTTTTGCACTGCTGGGCGTTGGACGGAAGCGTTGGACGGAAACGGATGGTGGGAAGACGCGATGAACCGCTGCAACGGCCCCTGCTGGAAATGGGCTTGCCCTCAGTCGATGAGAAATGAATTCAGATTGCCAGTAATTGCAGTTGCCTGGACGGTTTTGTTTTCAATGTCTCTCCTCGTTCGTGTTCTTTGCTGACTCTGCTTCTGGCGAGATGAACGCTCATCGTCCGGAATTGGTCAATCAAAGCTGTCATGACGGAAGCAGGTGTCTGGCATGTGTGAGATCACAAGATCCTGCACTGTAAGCTCTGACTCATTCTCCAGATTCCCCGTGGGCAAGGAGAGAAACAGAGAGTGAGACATGGGGGCTAAGAATGACCCAAGGACAGTGCGAGCGATACAGGCCATCTATACGCACTATATCAGTACCTGCGAGATAACCCCGGTTGGAGCCAGTACCGCGTGCAGCGCCCAGCGCCGACGCCACACATACGGACGGCCCCACCAAGTGACGCCGTGGCCGGCTTTGGGAACTGAATTAACCCACTGTGCTAATCTTACTCTCCACCACGGGGAAGAAAGTCCAGCAGGGGACTTTTAGAAGCCTACAAGGAGTTCTACAGGGCTTCACCAGGGTCCAAACCCAACCCCCAATCCCCCGTGCCCGATTACTCGCACCTAAAGACCCCCCCGTATATACCGTGCCCGCCCTGTAGGTAATTCAGAGGTCAAAGTGTCGCGGCAACCGGTGTCCGGTGTCCCCGTGATGCTCATCACGAGCCATTATTCGCTGAACGCATTCTTGACATTGCCCTCTAGTGGGCTCTGGCAGTGGCTTTGGCAGCGGCCGGGCAATGGCCCGTGGCAGTGGATGAGCTTGTGACCGCTAGAACTAGCCCAAACCTGGACTATTCTGGGATTTTTACGGCCCTGTCCCAATTATTCACTGGGTTACCGCTCGCCCCGCCAGCGACCGCCCTCCTTGTCTCTTCCTTTCCTCACCTCACCTTGAACTCCACGCAATCGTTTCCCGTCTTGGGGCACATTGTCTTCTTCCCTGGTCGCCCTTCTCTCCTGTTTTGTCTTGTGACAGTCCAGAGTATGATCCTTTTATAGCCTTTTTTGCTGCGTTTTTTTTTGGGACCTTAGTTCCCCTTCTGACTTTGACGGTTTTCGCTTTTTATTACTACACACCAACAACGGGCTTTTACCCCTCCGACCCTGAAGTCACGAGTCACCCTGCACCACCATCAATATCATGGCCAGGCCAGAGCAGCCTCGGCGAAGATTCGCTCCCGAACCCATTGAGACGACCTTTTCGACTGTCAAGAAAGGCAATGGAAAGCAGAACCGGCGGATTGGTCCCGACCCCGAATTGACCCCCGAACCTTCACCCCGATCCCCCTCACCGAAGCCAATGGAGCTGATCCGCCCCAGACGACGGTTTGCCCCTCAGTTGATTGAAACCTCTCGGAGATCTCGAAAACGTGGGGATAAGGGACCTGCTACGAGACCGACCGACAAAACCGACATCACCCCCTACACTAGAAATATCTATACTGCAACCAAGCATCGGGGACGACGGCGTTGGGATGATGAGCACCCTCACGATGAACACCGCCCTATGCCGCCAACAAGGCGAGAGACGGAGGAGGACGCCGGGCGCGAGTACCTGTTGGAGTTGGCGGCCAAGGAGGCAGAAAGGCAGATGCAGGAGGTCGCTCTCCTCGCCTTCCCCAATAGCCAGGCTCGTGAGGGCAATGTGGACCACTTCTACTTTCGGGAGAGCTCTGATAGCGACAACTCGTCCGAAGTCACTTCACCTAACCATCAGAGGGGTCGACGGAAGTCTTCCGACTTGGCTCAGAATTGGTGGCACAAGCACATGCGGGAACATGCCTCCCATCTGGATCACGACGAGATGGCTGTGGACGAGCCGGAGAAAAAGGACGAGGATACGGTGATGCATACAGATTCAGATCTCGACAACATGGACCTACCCGCGCCTCCGGATCCGATGTGGACCACAACCAATAAACAGGCCGACAAAACACCAGGCCCCATTGGGGAATCCCTCATGCCACTGCTCCAGACCGATCCGTACGTGACGGGCCATACAAAAGATAAGCCCGCCCAGCCGGCACCTGGACCACCCCGGCCAATTGGAGAAAACCCGATGCCATACATCCACTCAGTGCCAACCGGCAAGCCTGCAGATATTCCGTTCGCCAAAGCTTCACAAATACCGCCTGACACCGGCTTTCGCAACTCGGGGCCGTTTGGACGTCCCTTCGGTGGTTTGGGTTACAAACCGCCAGCCTCAAAGTTTCAGCAGCGGCCGAAACAGGTGTCTCCCCCCATGCTGGGAAAGGATCTGAAGTTCCGGAGGTGTCCGTCACCCAAGCAGACCAAGCTCGAGCCGGATCACCCATTCGCCGCCCTCCATGCTGAGGAGAAGCACCGGGATCTCTCGGGTAAGGGAGGACTCTGGAGAGGCTATTGCTTCAAGACGGAATCGAATGATGGCTATTTGGTGCCTGCAGACCTGCATGCCCCACAGATGTTGGCGACACCGCTTCCACCGGCTAGTCCCGGTGAGCCAGATTCAAATTATGGCTCGGGTATCAGCGATGAGCCAACCCCGCTATCAACGCCGGACGGTCTCACGGCCGAGCATCGGGTCCGGAATGGCCAACGCAAGGGTCTCCACATGCTGCACGGGATTGACGAGCGGTTGAAGATCGAGAAGGCCCAGGTCGAGCTGGACGACAAGATCCAGCAGGAGTTTGACGATGCGTTTGTGACCCAGGTGTACAACTATCTGTCGCTGGGTTACCCGGCGACGGCACGGGCATTTGATCAAGAGCTATCTAAGATTAGTTTGATGAGCATTGAAGAGCTGGAGAGAGATGATGAGAAGCGGTTGGCCAAGGGGCACTTGCTAGAAGCGGACAATGATACGCCTAGGGAGCAACGGTGTCCGAGATGGACTGCCCTGCGGACGTACATTACGGAATGGGCCCGACAGCATCCAGACCTGGATAATCTGCAGCCTACGGCATGGGGAGTTCGAGAACGACGAGGCAGCTGGGCGATTTAATCACCATCTACGCCAAACACACTACATCTATCAACATCTGATTGGAATCAGCGGTGGGGAGGAGTCACCGGTGGCGGGCGGGCATTTGTAGGATTGGAGTTTCCCTTTCTTGGCTCTGCGTACGTTTCATGGACTGGGCGTTGTTGTCTATTGCTGCGAGGACTATACAGCAACTTTGGTTGAGCTATTATATGCTTCAGGGTGGGAATACAGGTTTTGGTTTGTCGGTTGACAGGCAGCGAAAAGACAAAAGACTTGAATAAGATGAAGAGATGAGATGGGTTTGAACCGGTTTTGATTGGGACAGCGTGAAGATGGTATTAAAGTACAGACGGGTAAAGACAGCGGAAGGTCAGATTGTACATGAGACCGGATGATTTGGTAATGATATACATGAAGACAACATCGTTATCCTCGGCTTGAGCCTCTAGTGCTGTGAGGAGTAAAGCTATCCACGTGGTCTACGGCTGTACATGAGAACGTCCTCCGAGTCGGAGATGTCTCGGTTCTAGTGGAGGTCGGAGTGTCCCGGGTACACGGTGGCCGAGACCGGGTATGTCGGGTGGATCGGCCGGGTCATAGCCGGTGCATCGGAGCCGGAGGACGGAGGGTGACTGTTTGTAGTAGTATAGTCAACTTGCGTCTAGATGTACATTTATGAAATGGCTACCGGAGTTGAAGGTCACGATTCTGTTGCGATGTGTTCATTCTATAGTGTGTGGAAGTGGTGGTTTTCGCAGTTCCTTCCATCCTTGACTGCTTAAGAGACGTTCTTGCCTTCGTTTTGGAGAGCATTAGGCGAAGTCTTGTTCTTGCGGTTCAAATCCCTTTCGTGAATTGTTCATTGTGGATGCAGAAGTCTGTGAGAGAGTAGTTTAGACTTTAGGGTGTGTTGAAGGAATAGACAATAAGTGTAGGGTAATTCATGATGAGATGTCAGTCTGGAACTGGCTGATCGTAGTCGCACTGCGTATAGGGCTGAAACTCAATGAAGCCGCTTGGAGGAGAAGGATACAGTCTAGAAGATAAAGTCAATGCTACCTAAGACCTATGTCTTCTGTCAGAGGAACTCTCCAGTGTTATTACTCAGACAAATCATGGTCGGCGGGTGGTGCCCATGCTTAACGTCCTGCTCCTTTTCGAGAGCATCAATTCCTTTGAGGCTTATTCAAGTCATACTGACAAGGAACATGTCTAGAGGATGTTCTTAGGGGCTGTTTTGGTCTAGAATAACCCACGAGGTCGCATGTTCGGAGACAATTGACGACGGACGAGCTTTGTAGGATGATGTGACTCCTTATTAGATTCAGAGCCAATTCAATAGTTTATCGAACCATTACTTTGTCTCTTGATAGTATTCTCAGATGCTGCAACTTGAAGGTTCGCATCGTCGAGGTGGAAGTCCATTGATCAGGTGCCGAATCCTCGAGTTCCTCAAATAGACCTAGAGTTGATCGCTCTCCCAGTCATCGGAGACCTTTAAGAAATACATTCCTTGAAGTAACTCAATTAAATGATCTAGGATTGGCCAGTCTTAGGTACCAGTGCGCCGTGTGGGCTCGTAGCGATGTACTCAACCCTTGTGGTCTCCGTCCACGCACTTCGCCGAGTCACCAAGTAGCCATTCCGCACTTCAGAGCTCATCATTCAATTTAGCTCCTGTTTAGCGGTGGAGTAGGGGAGAATTCTATGAACGCTTAAGAGTATCTCTGGTAGATGCTTAGATTCGTAGGGATGTGATTCTTTGTGGGTAGTCTACATGTTGAGCGTCATGGCGAAGGATTGACTGAAGGATTTACCTTTATTTACATGGTTCGATTGAATGCCCACTCTGAAGTGCTCAACTACCTCACGATGAACGAACGTTGGGCCTTATCCCCGCTAGGAAGCTCGGTCCCCAAATAGCTCCAATTTTCCAGGATTGCCTCGTTGCAAAGAAGGAATCCTGACGTGAGCAGACAGTGGAGTGTTCATACCCCCTGGTATCCATAAAGTTGTTCTAAAATGTAGTTTAGGATGCAAGTAAACTCTTTCTAGTCTTGGGATACCTTACATATAATAACCCCACTGCTTACCCATGCCTCAGCTCCGTCCTCAAGTAGAGGGTTGCCTTGAGATGCCAGGGTCTCCATTCTATTCATAGCCCAAATGCATGTAGCGTTACAGCGGCACGGTGGTGATCGATTAGCTGTCTTCATTCCGACAGGGGTCGGTGTTACAAGATCTGCCAAAGCCTGGGGCTGTGAAGTTTAGGCCACATCCAATTGGGGGCGGTTGTTCATACTACAAATTGAGATGGGTCGACGAGAAACTATTGAAGGTAGATAATCAAGTCATGGATCTACTTCTTTACTATGTCGAGATCACGTTCACCACGATCGAGTGCTCCCGTAGAGGAGTATGAGATGATACCGAACCCTGCTCTAAACAGCCCCCCCGAACAAAGATTTCGAAACGCCATACAGCGTGAAAAAACATCAAGTGCACAATCGATGCTCTTGTCTGATGATGGTGATAGCCTCAAAGATGGAGATGGAAACCCACCAAAGTTGGTCAAGGACAACCTTGGCGTGGCAACAATTTTGACAGATGTGGGGGCAATTCTCTGCCCTCTGGCGCTGGTGGTATGCTCTTTCATGGTCCTGCGAACGAATGGCCGCGATAAAGACGAGGCATATTCCAAGTATCGGAATGCTATTACGGTGGTGAGTTAAGTCGACATATACTCACGAGTCTAGTACACTGACTGTTCAGCTTTCCACCATCTTTCCAATCCTCTTCGCAGCAATCATGGGCCGTCTGATGTACCAAATTGCGCGTTGGAAACTTGAGAAAGGAGCCACCATGGGGACGCTGGAGCAGTTGATGGGGAGCCGAACTATTGGCCCGACCGTTCTCACGCAGATCCAGCTACACACCTTCAATCTACTCGGGGTCTCGCTTGTCTTTGTCTGGGCTTTTTCTCCCTTTGGAGGCCAGTCCCTATTGCGCATGCTGGACCTACGACTGAATACAGTCGTCCATACTTCTCATATCACGTATTTCGATCCTGACGCTCAGTCTCAATTCTCTGATTGGGTCCCCGGATCTTCTTCAGGGGCTGCAAGCGTGGGCGAGTGGGTGGCCGTTCTTGGTTCCATGTACAACGCCGTTCTTCTCTCGCCAGACTCAATCAAGTATAACAGCATGGACTTGTGGGGGAATCTCAAGATTCCTTTTCTTGCGTCATATGGTGATGAGAGTTCCGGCTGGCAGCAAGTTCCAGCCACCGGGTTGGAGTATTCTGCTCTAGTCGGGTATCCCCTGACCAATATCTCCAAGGGAAATACCACTTTCCCGATTGAGTCCAGTTACATTCAACTCGACTGTGCTAAGCCTCGAAGAATCGATTTCGAGGATGGTGGCGAGATTTGGCTGAACTTCACCGGGTTGGGGTGGATCCTGCTTCTGCCCCCAACGGCACCTGGTATGGCCTGCAACTAAATGGAACCAATGATGTCGCTACTTGGAACCTCGGTCTCGATAGATTCATCGACCCAATATGGAGAAACTTCTCCTACTACAAAGCTCAGGGATTGGAGAAGAGCCAGACTGACCGTCCTTCCATGTTTATGAACGAGACCGGCATAGAATCTGGGCCGACGAAGCTACTCTTTCAAGCCAGGATATCCTCAAACCCAAACTCCCCGCCGGATCATGTCAATACCGAATGCCATGTCTTTCAAAAGTACGTCGAGTCGCGGGTCAACTGCTCGCGCACGAATCCGTTGGCAAGCCCGAACTGCACAGTCATTGAACAGCGACGCTCGCAGAAACCTCATGCCCCTGAGAACGTCTCGTAGCTTTCCTTCCCCATTATTTTTAACTATGTTTTAGGAAAGCTTCCACTAGCGACAAACCGTCATAGCATGAATTCCTAGTTAGATCTCTCGTTGAACTACATCCAAATTTCTGTTCTCACCGTTGGTAAGAGCTATACGCAGAGTAAGCTCGTGCTGGAAAACGTCACCGAGGAAATATTCAGTTATCGCTTGAGCCAGCTGATTAACTCGTATCTAATCTTCAGTCAAGTCTTCACTGATACCCCAAGCGGTAGCACCGACCCGGAAGCCACTTTCCAGCCAATAATTACACTCTCTGTGGATGTTGAAGATATTGTTGAGGTTTACCACATATCAAAGCCTTGGATAGCAGCTTGTATCGTGTCTTGTTTTGTGCTACTGGCAAGTGGTATCCTCAGTGTGGTGTTTATTCATTTAGCCGACGGGCCTGAGGCGTTGGGTTATGTATCGACTGTGGTTCGTGACTCCAAGTACGTGAAGATACCGCCGGATGCTGGGCGGATGAACGGGATAGACTTGACAGTGCTCATGAAGGGGAAACGAGTCCGTTATGGTTTCACTCATTTAGCTCAAGAACAACAACCGCTGCTGGGCGTTGGAAGACAGGAGGACATTGGGAGGATTAAGAATTGAGACAAGGAGACGACGGTGGTTCTGCTTGGAGTGATGCTCTAAACTATGAATATAAATGATTTTATGACTAACGTAAGTCACAAGTGAGTGGCGGATCCAAGTGAGTGGCGGGAAAATCCCTCAATTTCTCCCTCTTCTCTTCAAT